>BLKR01000495.1:0-25000 GCA_011170035.1 Teleogryllus occipitalis | reverse complement strand
GAATTCCTAAATGATTGAAAATAAATACTTGTAAAATTAAATTATTGTAGCGTGTAAAAATATAACAAACTCACGTATTTGGTAAAACGAGTTGATATTACTAAAAGAAAGCAAAACATATGTTATAACAATTCAAAGAGATTTAGCGTTTGTTTACAGTTTAGTAAATATCAATGCACTAGCATTTCCCAGTGAAAATACATAGAACGAACTTGGTGGTCAAGTGATATGACCTTCCCAACACAGACTACATTTCAGTATCGTCAGAGTTCGAAGGTGGTTTCTTGGCCGCCATTCTACGAATCTATCAAAACCTTGAATTTTGCACGACCATCTGTACAGGGAGAACGTAGCGGTTTATTAAACGGAAACGGGCCATTCGAGGTATCTAATGTGCACTCTTTGAAAACGTTTAACCATTATCAACTATCCCTAAAAAAATATCAAATAAACAATGTTAAAGGTCACCAGCTTAACATTGCCTTTACTATTTGAATGTTTTCAACATCCCCAAAACCAACAGAAAACCCATGTTTTTACAGGTTATTATAAAACCAATTCAATAAATATAAGCATTTATTCACGTTATTATTTTTAAAACACTCAAATATCTACGATGTTATTTGATTCATGTCTTCATCGAAGATCTGAGATTAAAAAACTGATAAGCAGAGAAAATTAAAGTAATTTTGAGTGATTGATGAAGTTGAATGATCAAACAAAAACAATGTTTCTTGCTTCATATAATGCTATCGTGTTTAACAGACATGTAATTACATGTGATACCTATATTTAAACATCCAAACTAATGAAAATTTTCAAAATTAAAATCATCAATAAAACGTTGATTCATCAGTAAGGATTATATTATTAAATACTTTTTTGAGATTCATGTGCTCCTGTGTGAATAACGTAGTAAACGTGATTCGTATGATCCAGTTTCTCAGAATAATACAAAACCTGCTAGACACATACACTAAACATAATAGTTGTCAAATAGTTATTTACGACATGAGTATCATAAGATATCTTATTACAATACGAAATTGGAGAATTATCAAACAAGACTCTTTAGCCGAAATTGTTAACCAATTGAATATTGTAATATAATGTTACCATTTGAATATCATAGAAAGTAAGACGCAATTTGTCAAAATTCATGTGAACTATAATTTTTCTTTAAATTTTACTCCTTATCCTGCGAAAGATGTGTGACAGTACTTATGTTAACAGTTATACTGCCATGGGTTTAATTAATTAGTTTGCAGTACGCAAATTATTTTTTTGGGTTTTAAAGAGGCATGGATATACAGAGTATCGGGGAAGGAAACGTCGAGAGTTTGAAAAAAGCTGTTTAAACAATTTTAATCATACTTTGTCTAATAAACTACATATATATTTTGAATGGCTGAGCTGCAATAAACACGCAAATGTTGGTTTGCAAATATGATTTCTACGCAAAACTTTGCATTCTAGAATCATGTAAACAGACCAGAAACATGTAACATGTTTATTATTAACAATATAAATTAATATATTAGTTCAGAAAAAAATTAACCGAGAAATAAAAAAGCAGTCGAACGGTGAAAATTGGGTGCTTTTTTATTTCTAGGTTAATTTTTCTTTCTGATCAAATGTATTAATTTATTTTGTTAATCATAAACAATTTAGATATTAATGAAGTGTTTATATGCTTCTACAACGCAAATGGTTGCCTAGAAAACATATATCCAAACCAACTTTTGAATGTTTATTGCGGCTTAGCCATTTGAAATATCCGTGTAGTTTATTAGACAAAATAAGCTTAAAATTGTCTTAACAGCTATTTTTCGAAGATTCGACATTTCTTCCCCGAATATCCTGTATATAAAAGGCTTGATTTCTGTTGGTACGCGACGGAACGGCGTTCCGGTTCTTTGGAAATAATTATGAAATTATATTATATATAAATAGCTATTGCTATTCTATTAATAATTAATTTGAGGCGCGTTTCGGGGCCTAAGATTTTAAAAATAAAGGATATATGTATCATAATAACTCTTATGATGACACTGTTCTCAGTTACGTCAAGTTTTAATTTAGAGAATCAAAGTGAATGGTCTAAGTTTACTCACCTAAATAAAGTTTATCTTACTATACATACTATTTAGAAAGTGTTTTATGTTCAAAACAAGTGTTGCCTCAACAGCATATATTTTCACGTATTATTCGTAATTGCTATGCAATATTCAATACGGACTATGTGAACCTGCAAAAAAGAAACAACAAAAAAAGACCTACTGCAGCAGAAAATATTTTCTACTCGTCGGGATTCGAACTCGGGTCTTTAAAGTTAACTCACCTGACACGGTTCCCCCTCACCACCAGGTACACGACAAGACTACCTCCTTTCCGATGCGAAAAGAAAGTGAAGCATTTGCAGTTTAAAAAAAACAGGGTGTTCAATTTATCTTAATACAAGATCTATTTTTAAAAAGAGATTTCATTAAACAAAAATCTCTAGCGTTCATATTGTTTTTCGACAATATTATAAAGATCAGTCGGGGCTAATATTATACAGTAGAAAATTGGGGTTAATGTATTACACTTTAAGAGTTGTTATTTATTTATGTCCAAAATTAACAAGAAAATGACAAATGATAGGAAATATATTCTATTATAATGACCATATAGCAAACACTCAGAATGTAACAATATTTGGGAGGAAAAAAATCAAAACTAAAATGCCTAATTTTTCCAGTCAAAAACTTTATCACCGTGATATAAATCTTTTGATGTTACTTCGTTATTTTTTATGACACGATATTTTTGAAAATAGGTTATCATTAAGAAAGAATTAATATTCTTTTCTGCGTTAAAATAATGCAATAATATTAATCGTGTCATGATATATACAGCCTCAAATTTGTGGGGCTAATATGATACAACTTAAGAGGCTAATGTAATACGGGTGTCGGGGCTATTTTGATACACTAAAAATTAACACGCAGACAACTGGAAGGGATTTTTTTATGTTTAATATTACATCAAAGGCGCTAAAATTCCGATTTGATGTTGATAAACTATCCAAGTGTTTATCTGAGAAAGAAAGACCAGGCGACAATTCAAATAGATTTCCTCGTTCTCCTCCCTACCCAGTACATGGTGATTCACTTATGATTATCAATTGGCGGAAGCTTCTGCTGTTTCAGTGCAGTTACTGATTTTTCACTGGAATCACAAGGAACCAGGCCTACAATAGGAACTAACACCATCAATTCAACTCCAGATATCAACTGTTCTCATCCAGTACTTTTGAGATAATACTGTTGGAAAAAAAATTTAAAAAAACAGTAGCCCTCCAAAGAATAAGGAAGCGGTTAGACCCAATAGCAGCAATCATTACTAGTGAAGAGTGGATCATTACTAGGAAAGAGTGGAGTGTTTAATTTACATTAATTTAATATCTATTTTTAAAAAGAGATTTCATGAAACAAAAATCTCTAGCGTTAATATTTGTTTTCGACAAAGTTAATAGGTATTTGTTTGCAATTTTCGAAAATTCAGATCGTTCGCCCAAAATTGAACGTACGCCACTTTTAAACATCTTGTGCTTCGAGGAATAGATTTACAGAAAAATTGGAGCTCTTTTTGAGGAAATTATGTAAATATGATGGGGTTTGGTGTAAAGTACCTTCAAAATTAAAAGATTCGTTTCAAATTCGAAGATTCGTAATATTAGCCAGATCGTTCAAGGAATATCCATTTTGGTGAAAATCGTGTTTACTTTAGGCTCTAGAATTACTCACACGAAGACGGATTCACAAAGAGGTTTTTTGGAAAATCACTTTTTCGGGTTCAAAAAACAAGCGTTTTGACAGCCTTGTGTATAGAAAATAAAAGAACAATACCAACAATCCACTTTTTTCGAACTAGCTACTTACAAAACGTGTTTTCTGTGAAAATTTCGACACTTCCTCCTACAGCATTACGTAACTCTCTTTACACGTGGAGGTAAAAATATTCCAGCGTTACTGGGATTTGAACTCGGATCCCTGTGGTCCGTAGGTCTGGCTCGACCGCACTGTGCTATCACAGATATTTCTCAACACGCTGTCCAAGCACACTTATTACGAAAAGAATAGTTACGTGATATTCATTGCACTTAGATTTTTTATTAGAGGAATGTTCTACATGTGTCAAAGGTATCAAATTCGCAATAAGATTTCAAACGATTACAACCCACGCAACTACATAGCTCATTTTACTAAGAAATATTTTCAACCAGAAGCCGTGGTCTTTAGAACCCTCTGTGGAAGTCGTTCCCGGTCTTATCTTTCGGCGATTATGGCCAAGGTTGAATTACGTCACAGATGAAAGTTGCGATAACGCTAGACCTCAACACGGGCGGGCATGCAGACGTGCTGAAGCCAGAATCGCAATAGGGGCATATTTATACGTGATTCTTAAAGACATTAACACACTAAAATAAGTAGTGGCGCCTCAAAACACATGCTTTATGTGATATTTATAATGGATACGAATGATTATAACTATACAACTAACCGCAAAATTGTTTCTACCCGCAAAAATTATTCGCCGTGGATGAGATTCGATCTTACGTGCCTAAGCTTCTCCAACAGTGCGCTTACCTGCTATACCACAGAAACTCTTATAACTTTTGTCTCTCACAAAGATGATTTTAAACTGTCATGTATCAGAGATTTGACTAAAAAAGAACGTGCGGCGTTTAGATGCTTATGTTAACTACAGACGGACAAACAGACGTTTTGACGTAAATAGATTTTTTAGTAACAAGGACCCACAAAACATGGATTGTGTCTACAAACGTTTTGATGTAATGCACTTTATACAAGAATAAAATTTATCTACTTTTGTCGTGACCAGTGATCGGAATTTAGAGGTTTTTGTCGAAAAATCCCCGTCTCCCGGCGCATGATTACAATACTTTTTCTTCTTACCACATAATTACCAGAAAGGAAGAAAAAATTGTTTTTCATTGTTTCTATTCAACGAAAATGTTCAATCAATTCCAAAGGTGAAATAATCAGTAAATATTAAAAAGAGATTTATTAACAATATGAAATGAAATACAATAAGAAAGGAATCGTCTGTTCTTTACTTGGTATTCTTAACAAATCTATAGGAAAATCATAATAAAGGCATTATTTCAACAACATTCGAATATTATTGTTAGAATCTATGGGGAAACTGTTAATGCCGGGTCCTGGTAACGTAAAAAGGGTTAACTAATGTTGTGAAATGTAGAAAAAAATCCTTTAACTCGTGTTGCCCGAAACCAATGTTTTGTGGGTCGTTGATACAGAAAAATCGAACGACGACGAAAAGCCTGTATGTTCGTGTGTCTGTTGATGTGTCTGTTCTTGTGTCTGTTCGTCTGTCTGTCTGTAATTTTCAAAAAAAATTATATGACCTTATTGAAAGAATTATTTATGGACAACAAATTTCATTTGAAAGAAAAATCTGTGTTCAATTTTAGAGTTGTAGGAAAACGCCGAAAAAATTCAAACTTTTCCAATTTTCGAAAATTCAGAGTTTACAGTGGACATAAGACGTATGTCGCCTTTATAAGTGTATTTTACTCTATTCTTAGAAGAAATTTAAAGAAAAAATTTGGGGTCGTTTTTGAGAAACTTTTGAAAATGACCGACGGCTTCATGTAATGTACCCTCAAATTTTAAAGAATGATTTTTAAAATCTCAAAGTTTCAACTAGAATTACATCGACAAGGGATTCTTCAATTTGGAAAAGATCGTACGATCTGTTTAGGCGCTAGTAGTGTTCACAGATGGACGGAGAGACGGACAGACGCAGACAGACTGACGTTTTGCTTTCAATTGGTGTTTCGGCATCAAAGACCCACAAAACAGGAATTATGGTTACATCACGTGTTAGAGATTTTTTCTCTTAATTTAGTAACTGGATTTATCCACTCCTTTGTTTTCAGGGCCCGGCAATACATTTTTTCTGCCGAAAATTCGCCGTTTTTTTCGCGGAGCATTACATAACTTTCTCTATACTACGTATATTACTCCGTATGTATGTGCGTATACGAGAAAGTAAAAAGTTACGTAATTCTACGGAGGAAATCGGCTAATTTTCGACACAAAAAACTGTAATTTCCGGGCCCTGGTGTAAAAAAAAGTGGATAAATTCAGTTGATAAATATAGAATAAAATCCCTTTAGCATGTGGTGTAGCCAGAAGCCAGGTTTGGTGGGTAGTAAATACAAAAAAAAAAACGATTAATTGTAAAACGTATTTTCTTCTGTGAACAATGCTAGCGGCTAAACTGTTCAGGCAATTTTCTCCAAAGTTGATATTCCGCAAGCGATCTGGCTGATGTCGAGCCCTCCTGAATTTCAAATCAATATTTTATTTTTGGATGGTACTCTACAAGAAGCCCCTGAAACATTTTCAAAAATTAAAAAATGGCATGAACTTTTCTGGTTAAAATTTATTGCCGGATAGCGTAATGGACGCTATAAGACGATGGCGGAGATGATTTTCGTTCATATACTGAATTTTTCCAAAAATGCAACAAAACAATTTTTTTTCGCCGTTTTCCTACAACTTAAGTATTGAAGATAGTTTGTTTCCTTAATGAAATGTGTTCATCAAAAACAGATCTTCAAATATTCCTTTCAAATAATCAGTCCTTTAATAAAGATCACGTACAATTGTTTAAAAATATAAGTACTTTAGATAATTTTACAATTTTTGAAATAGCAAATTTGAATTTGAGCTGTCATTCTGAATTTCTTTTGAATTCTGATGATTGTCGGGACGGACAAGGCGCTATTACGACGCTGTATTTTTCATTTAATGTCAAAAACAGTTAAAAATTGTGTGTAATGTACTGTAGGGAGAAATGTATTCTGTGAACGTTTTCTTAAATTTTGGTATCCCCGTGGCCTAACTCATATACAAGACGAATTCTGAGTACAGAAAGAAACTAGCGTTTATTCTTCAAATCGCACGAGCGTTTGCTCTTCGAGTTGCATTGATTTAATTGAAATTATCTCAATGAGGTTTTCTCTCTTAATAATAGTATTTAAATATAACATGAAAGAAAAACAGAAAATACCGGAATTTTGAAGGAACATTTATTACAAAAATTTGATATTTTGTTGTTATAATATTCAACCATGGATATTTGAGATGTGTTTCCGAGAAGTTCATTGTTGGCGACATGAATGGGAAAGATATAACATACGGCGGCTTTGGCCGGTATTACACTATAAAAGTTATATGACATATCTTTGATAAAGAACTTTGTGGCAGTCTTTGAACTTTGATGAGAAAACTTTGACAAAGAAATTTGATGAGCGTATTACATTTCGTCCAAATTTTATGTAGGTTTGCTCGCGATTTACAATCAATTACGCACAAATAGTTGTGTTTTGCTACTTTATGTTTTATTATAACTAATCTATGTTTAATGCTAATGTAGTAAAAGGTAAATAAGAAAACGTTTGAGGGTGAGGCTTTAGAACAACGCCATGGTGAGGTTATGGGTCGCACATTGTGAAGCATTAATTAAAGACCTTCGAAATGAAGAATTATTTGAGGATGGATGAGGAAACATTCAATTTTCTTTGTCGTTCTTCCTTCTTTCGAAATTCAGTCCTCTGATTTGGAAGTTAAAAAAAATTATCTTTCTGAACTGGGCATTTTCCAAACACCATATTTTCCACTTCACGAGAAAATGTGTCCTACAAGCGTTAATTCCTTTGGTTTTACTTTTGTAGTTCGGATGGACAGTATTATATAAACATTCTAATTACTCGCACTCAGCAATTATGACTTTGGTTGAAGCAATACCCCTATATCGGACGCCATGTTACCAAATATGATAAAACTTGGAAGCCGGAGACTACATTTTATCCAAGAAATTTTATAAAAGAAATCTTTTATAAAATATTGGCTATTACACTGTCATATTTCTTTTATAAAATACCTTTGACAAAAATCTTTTACAGTGTAATACCGGCCTTTATTTACTTAACGTTAATGTTAGAATATCTCTACGTTCAATAAAATGTTGTAATCAAGTTTAAAGTCGAGAAGTATATATATATATATATATATATATATATATATATATATATATATATATATATATATATATATATATATATATACGCAGATATGCATTAGGTAATACGTATTTATAATAGTATTCATTCATTTACTTTCCAAATTATTTTACCTTTTTCAATAACTAAAGTAGCAAATTAAAATAGATTTTAAAATAGAGTTCGCAGCGAAAATGAAATGTTTTAGCGGGCTTACTGCTTTCCGGGGCATCTATATCTGTTTAATTTCTTAATTATTTATGAAGAGACTAATTATGATTTGTTTGGTTGTACTTGTAGGTCATCATTTAAAAGAAAATATAATATTTAAGAATGATTTTAGAATATCTTGAGATCGGGCAAAAATAATTTTATGTATTCGAAACACGAATTAGTGGTCCATAAACAAGACTTACAAGAACATTTAATCACAGCAATGCTAACTGAAAAACAAAACAATTTTAACAGGAATTGATAAGCAAATATGTGCCCATTGTTGGCAGCGTCCATTGTTGCTGCCCACAGCATCCATTGTTGCGCTCATTGCCGACGCTTCTGAGGTTGATGCTCTCTTCAGCTGCCTGTCCCAGTTGGGACTCTACAGCCAGGTGTTAGTGGTGTGGGATATTTCTTCTCCTAGTTTTGCCTCCACTACCCCGTACTGAGACGGGGATTGGTAAACTAGGAAAAATAACATAGGGGTTAATACATTTTATGTTGGAAAGGTTATTTTATTAGGCCTTTAGGAAGACGGAAATGGGGGTGGAAAAAAGGATTTAATGTTTTTATTGATTTTTACTTTCTCGCACTTACTGTCGTAAGAAGAAAAGGTATTGTAATCGTGCACCAGAATACGGCGAATTTTCGGCAGAAAAACCGTCCCATTCTGGTAACGAAAAAGTGAATAAATTTATTTACTAAATTTAGGGGGAAATCCTTTAACGCGTTGTGTAGCCAGAATTCATGTTTTGTGGATCGTTGTTACCGAAAAATTGAATGACGGCAAAACGTTTGTCTATCAGTCTTCCGTCTGCGAACAACGCTAGGGGTTAAATTGTTCAACCGATTTTGTCCAAAATTGATAATACCCAATCGATCTTGTTAATATCACGGTCCCATTAATTCGAAACCGATATTTAAATTTGGGGAGGTACTTTACATTAAGCCCCAGAGATATTTTCAAAATTTTCTCAAAAGCAGTGTCATCGGTTTTGATTAATTTTTTCCCCATAATCTCATGAACGTTTAAGAGAATGGTGTAGATCTCATGTTGGCGTCTGTCTGTTCGTCTGTAGTTAACACAAGCATCTAAACGCCGCACGTTCTTTTTTAGTCAAATCTGTGATACATGACAGTTTAAAATCATCTTTGGGAGAGACAATAGTCATAAGAATTTCTGTGGTATAGCGGGTAAGCGCACTGTTGGAGAAGCTTAGGCACGTAAGATCGAATCTCATCCACGGCGAATAATTTTTGCGGGTAGAAACAATTTTGCGGTTAGTTGTATAGTTATAATCATTCGTATCCATTATAAATATCACATAAAGCATGTGTTTTGAGGCGCCACTACTTATTTTAGTGTGTTAATGTCTTTAAGAATCACGTATAAATATGCCCCTATTGCGATTCTGGCTTCAGAACGTCTGCATGTGCGGCTGTGTAGAGCTCTAGCGTTATCGCAACTTTCATCTGTGACGTAATTCAACCTTGGCCATAGTCGCCGAAAGATAAGACCGGGAACGACGTCCACAGAGGGTTCTAAAGACCACGGCTTCTGGTTGAAAATATTTCTTAGTAAAATGAGCTATGTAGTTGCGTGGGTTTTATCGGTTGCATTCATTTTTGGAATTTGATATCTTTGACACATGTAGAACATTTCTCTAATAAAAAATCTAAGTGCAATGAATATCACGTAACTATTCTTTTCGTAATAAGTGTGCTTGGACAGCGTGTTGAGAAATATCTGTGATAGCACAGTGCGGTCGAGCCAGACCTACAGACTACAGGGATCCGAGTTCAAATCCCAGTAACGCTGGAATATTTTTACCTCCACGTGTAAAGAGAGTTACGTAATGCTGTAGGAGGAAGTGTCGAAATTTTCACAGAAAACACGTTTTGTAAGTAGCTAGTTCGAAAAAAGTGGATTGTTGGTATTGTTCTTTTATTTTCTATACACAAGGCTGTCAAAACGCTTGTTTTTTGAACCCGAAAAAGTGATTTTCCAAAAAACCTCTTTGTGAATCCGTCTTCGTGTGAGTAATTCTAGAGCATAAAGCAAACACGATTTTCACCAAAATGGATATTCCTTGAACGATCTGGCTAATATTACGGATCTTCGAATTTGAAACGAATCTTTTAATTTTGAAGGTACTTTACACCAAACCCCATCATATTTACATAATTTTCTCAAAAAGAGCTCCAATTTTTCTGTAAATCTATTCCTCGAAGCACAAGATGTTTAAAGGTGGCGTACGTTCAATTTTGGGCGAACGATCTGAATTTTCGAAAATTGCAAACAAATACCTATTAACTTTGTCGAAAACAAATATTAACGCTAGAGATTTTTGTTTCATGAAATCTCTTTTTAAAAATAGATATTAAATTAATGTAAATTAAACACTCCACTCTTTCCTAGTAATGATCCACTCTTCACTAGTAATGATTGCTGCTATTGGGTCTAACCGCTTCCTTATTCTTTGGAGGGCTACTGTTTTTTTTTTTTTTTTCCAACAGTATTGTCTCAAAAGTACTGGATGAGAACTGTTGATATCTGGAGTTGAAGGGATGGTGTTAGCTCCTATTGTAGGCCTGGTTCCTTGTGATTCCAGTGAAAAAACAGTAACTGCACTGAAACAGTAGAAGCTCCCGCCAATTGATAATCATAAGTGAATCACCATGTACTGGGTAGGGAGGAGAACGAGGAAATCTATATGAATTGTCGCCTGGTCTTTCTTTCTCAGATAAACACTTGGATAGTTTATCAACATCAAATCGGAATTTTAGCGCCTTTGATGTAATATTAAACATAAAAAAATCCCTTCCAGTTGTCTGCGTGTTAATTTTTAGTGTATCAAAATAGCCCCGACACCCGTATTACATTAGCCTCTTAAGTTGTATCATATTAGCCCCACAAATTTGAGGCTGTATATATCATGACACGATTAATATTATTGCATTATTTTAACGCAGAAAAGAATATTAATTCTTTCTTAATGATAACCTATTTTCAACAATATCGTGTCATAAAAAATAACGAAGTAACATCAAAAGATTTATATCACGGCGGTAAAGTTTTTGACTGGAAAAATTAGGCATTTTAGTTTTGATTTTTTTCCTCCCAAATATTGTTACATTCTGAGTGTTTGCTATATGGTCATTATAAAAGAATATATTTCCTATCATTTGTCATTTTCTTGTTAATTTTGGACATAAATAAATAACAACTCTTAAAGTGTAATACATTAACCCCAATTTTCTACTGTATAATATTAGCCCCGACTGATCTTTATAACATTGTCGAAAAACAATATGAACGCTAGAGATTTTTGTTTAATGAAATCTCTTTTTAAAAATAGATCTTGTATTAAGATAAATTGAACACCCTGTTTTTTTAAAACTGCAAATGCTTCACTTTCTTTTCGCATCGGAAAGGAGGTAATCTTGTCGTGTCTTTTTTGCAGGTTCACATAGTCCGTATTGAATATTGCATAGCAATTACGAATAATACGTGAAAATATATGCTGTTAAGGCAACACTTGTTTTGAACATAAAACACTTTCTAAATAGTATGTATAGTAAGATAAACTTTATTTAGGTGAGTAAACTTAGACCATTCACTTTGATTCTCTAAATTAAAACTTGACGTAACTGAGAACAGTGTCGTCATAAGAGTTATTATGATACATATATCCTTTATTTTTAAAATCTTAGGCCCCGAAACGCGCCTCGAATTAATTATTAATATAATAGCAATAGCTATTTATATATAATATAATTTCATAATTATTTCCAAAGAACCGGAACGCCGTTCCGTCGCGTACCAACAGAAATCAAGCCTTTTATATACAGGATATTCGGGGAAGAAATGTCGAATCTTCGAAAAATAGCTGTTAAGACAATTTTAAGCTTATTTTGTCTAATAAACTACACGGATATTTCAAATGGCTAAGCCGCAATAAACATTCAAAAGTTGGTTTGGATATATGTTTTCTAGGCAACCATTTGCGTTGTAGAAGCATATAAACACTTCATTAATATCTAAATTGTTTATGATTAACAAAATAAATTAATACATTTGATCAGAAAGAAAAATTAACCTAGAAATAAAAAAGCACCCAATTTTCACAGTTCGACTGCTTTTTTATTTCTCGGTTAATTTTTTTCTGAACTAATATATTAATTTATATTGTTAATAATAAACATGTTACATGTTTCTGGTCTGTTTACATGATTCTAGAATGCAAAGTTTTGCGTAGAAATCATATTTTCAAACCAACATTTGCGTGTTTATTGCAGCTCAGCCATTCAAAATATATATGTAGTTTATTAGACAAAGTATGATTAAAATTGTTTAAACAGCTTTTTTCAAACTCTCGACGTTTCCTTCCCCGATACTCTGTATATCCATGCCTCTTTAAAACCCAAAAAAATAATTTGCGTACTGCAAACTAATTAATTAAACCCATGGCAGTATAACTGTTAACATAAGTACTGTCACACATCTTTCGCAGGATAAGGAGTAAAATTTAAAGAAAAATTATAGTTCACATGAATTTTGACAAATTGCGTCTTACTTTCTATGATATTCAAATGGTAACATTATATTACAATATTCAATTGGTTAACAATTTCGGCTAAAGAGTCTTGTTTGATAATTCTCCAATTTCGTATTGTAATAAGATATCTTATGATACTCATGTCGTAAATAACTATTTGACAACTATTATGTTTAGTGTATGTGTCTAGCAGGTTTTGTATTATTCTGAGAAACTGGATCATACGAATCACGTTTACTACGTTATTCACACAGGAGCACATGAATCTCAAAAAAGTATTTAATAATATAATCCTTGCTGATGAATCAACGTTTTATTGATGATTTTAATTTTGAAAATTTTCATTAGTTTGGATGTTTAAATATAGGTATCACATGTAATTACATGTCTGTTAAACACGATAGCATTATATGAAGCAAGAAACATTGTTTTTCATTTGATCATTCAACTTCATCAGTCACTCAAAATTACTTTAATTTTCTCTGCTTATCAGTTTTTTAATCTCAGATCTTCGATGAAGACATGAATCAAATAACATCGTAGATATTTGAGTGTTTTAAAAATAATAACGTGAATAAATGCTTATATTTATTGAATTGGTTTTATAATAACCTGTAAAAACATGGGTTTTCTGTTGGTTTTGGGGATGTTGAAAACATTCAAATAGTAAAGGCAATGTTAAGCTGGTGACCTTTAACATTGTTTATTTGATATTTTTCTTAGGGATAGTTTATAATGGTTAAACGTTTTCAAAGAGTGCACATTAGATACCTCGAATGGCCCGTTTCCGTTTAATAAACCGCTACGTTCTCCCTGTACAGATGGTCGTGCAAAATTCAAGGTTTTGATAGATTCGTAGAATGGCGGCCAACAAACCACCTTCGAACTCTGACGATACTGAAATGTAGTCTGTGTTGGGAAGGTCATATCACTTGACCACCAAGTTCGTTCTATGTATTTTCACTGGGAAATGCTAGTGCATTGATATTTACTAAACTGTAAACTAACGCTAAATCTCTTTGAATTGTTATAACATCTGTTTTGCTTTCTTTTAGTAATATCAACTCGTTTTACCAAATACGTGAGTTTGTTATATTTTTACACGCTACAATAATTTAATTTTACAAGTATTTATTTTCAAGCATTTAGGAATTCATGAAATTTCATTGAAACGTTCGCCAATCTAAAAACCTTTTAAATGTATATTAAATATATTAATGTTGTTTAAAAGTATGTATTAACAATGCGTAGATTTAGCACATAAAGCTCTGATTTGAATATTATACAATGAAATCATCAAATTAACAGTTTTAGAAAGGAATGATAAATTGAATTGAAAATATTAACTTAAAGTTTATATACGTTTATTTAGAAATTTCTATACTTGTGTAAATATTGTCATGTGTGATTCTACTCATGTGATCTTTCAAAACACAAAATTGAATATTTCTGTATTTGAAAACCTTAACACTACCTTCATCCAATCCAGTGCAGTTTATAGCAAACAGCTAAGCAATATGTTTCCCTATTTTTTAATGGTAATGGTTAAACAAGAGGAACAAATAGTTTCTGACTCTCGGTGTTAACAGGGGACTTAAAAAAAATTAATAATACAGTTATTCGGTTGCTCAACATCCCTTTGATAGAAAAACAGAAACAATTGTTTGGGCGTAATGCACCTTGAAAAATATTTTTTTTATAATCAATTTCTTTCCTATTTGATAAATATATCGACTTGCAAATTGTAGGACTTAAAAGAGAATATAAAAACCAAATAAAAGTTATGCTCATACTCGCCGTAAAAATACGAATTTAGCATAATGAAATTGGCCACAGAATTTGTTTACAAGCAAGTGCATTTTAAGCGTATGTGGCAGGCAAAAGCGCGGCATTGGAGAACTGTTTTTCAGTATGCCCATCCCACGCTATTCTGCTAGCGCGAATGAATTAAGCGCAAACAAATGGGGTCTACTAAGATGTTAATTTCTTATAAACAATTACATATATCTCGAGAACGAGATATAATAGCACCGAACGGATTCCGGAATTTTGCATCACATTTAAACGCCATTCAGATTAGACAATAAAAAAATTTGCAACAATTGCAAATTTATAAACAATTTCCAAATTTTGCAAATCTAAAGTGGGGAGAGTGTCCCGATGTCACAGAACCAAAAACAGCGAATTAACAATTTTGCAACAATTTATAATTTTATAAACAAATTCGAAATATGCGTTAGAACGGCCGGGAAGGCTCCGCAAATTGCGCCTGAAATGAATATCTCAAAATAGCAGTTTGTCAGGAGTTACAAATCGATTACTAAAAGTTAGAATAATTGTTGCTAAAATGATAAATATTTACTGGTCTATAGACAATCATTCTGGACGGAAAACCCCGCTTAGAAATATTTTTTCGTCGTGGCGTACGCGCAGGCAAACTATCTCCTTCGGCAGGGAAATATGACGATATTTCCGTCTCGTACGTAAACGAACTAGCCCCCTCCCCCTGAGACAGCGTTCTTTCTGCCCCTTGGGATGTTGCACCAATCACAGACAACTGTGGTTCTACCTGCTAGCGATTGGTCAACGCGTCCCTCCCCCTGCCCTCCCCCAGGCCGAGGGGTGTCCAAGTTTGTCGGCGCGGTGTGGAAGATAGAATTTTGAACGACATTTTTTCTGAGGGAGAGGGTACATGAAACTCCCGCGACATTTGCAAAAGTTTCTAAAACGGGAACCGCAGGCATATGGCAGCTAAGCACGGTTTTAGATGAAGATTCGAATCGACGCAATAAAACCCCTTGGCCAAAAGTGTACGAGTACTATGCCTTAGCGATCTCAGCTAAATCGACATCTTGTATTCTGAAGCAAAAAACTTTTGCTTATATGTTTCATTCGGGATGTTTCCGCCTATTTAAGAAATAAAAATTGCAAATTAGTGCAAAAGCTGCAAATATGAGTTGAACAGAAATGTGGTTACATATTTGTAACAAGGGGCATTAGAGGGTTAAACACTTTTTTTTCAAAAACCGAACAAAATTTTTAAAATAAATGTTGATTTCTAATAGCGTAAAGGTCGCTGAAGAGAATAGTACAAGTCACATGTTCATTGAAATCCCTGATTTTTCGAAAATTGCAATGAACATGTGAAAAATTCAAATGTTTTTGGAATCTTCCTGAAACTACAATTATGAAGATACACTTTTATCTTAATGAAATGTGTTCTTCAAAAACATATATTAAAATAAGGCTATGTTCAATTTTTCTAAAATATGAGTATTTTGTGAAATTTGACGTCAAACATAGCGAATTTTTAATTTTTTAACGAGAATTTTCTAAGAAACGGAAACTATTTTCTTTAATTTTTTTTCTTAAAATTTGTAGCAAAGAACGACAAAGGAAGTGGTGGTGGTGCTATTTTTGGCGCACGCTCTGTCTTTTCAAAAAGTGGAAAAAATTCAAAATAGTAAATTCGAATTTCCCGCGCTTCGTTTGAGGCGGTGTCATTATGTAATGAGACCTTCGCGGCATATAGCGTCAATATATAATAAGCTTAACTGAAATGAGCCCAACGACGTTTTATTGGGCAAAAAATTACAAATAAAAAATATACAAAAAATTAACATCGCAAGAGTACAATTTAAATTATAGTTTTTATTAAAATAAATGAAATCAATTCTAGAAATTTAGTTCTTGAAAAAAGGTCATGCACTTAAAAAATGAGTAGTTTGCCGTAATTTTGCAAATTCTAATTTCTCGTGCTCCGTTTGCTAACCGGTAGAAAATATCAGATTGGAATGAGACAATGGCGTTCCGCCCCACCGGAAGGCAGTTGTAGTTCTGTGAATTCCATCTCATTTTTGGGGCATGATTTAACTGTATGAAATGCAGTTTTAACTGTAGAATGTGTTGATATTTGCTTGAAAATATTTAGTTTTCGTACCTAATGTTCTACGATTTGTAATAAGTTTTACAACAAATTATGACAGATGTGATAATTCGAACAGAAATTGCAGTACAAATAGCGTTACGTAACCTTTACTAAGGCCGGGGAAGTATGTGCTGTTTCAGCACTAGTTTTGCTGGTTTAACACACAACAGTGTAGGTAAATTGTTTAAAATACCTATCAATGGTAAGAAGCATATCCATTTCTAGTGAGAAAAATACGTAGTTCCATTTGAAAAATCGAAGAATTAAACTTCTCGAAAACCAGAAATATTACAAAAACTATTTCTATGACATATTTCTTGCCCAATAATTCCACATTGTTGAGCGAAAATTGCACTTCAATATCGTGAATCGATTGAATGTTATGAGGGTTGCCGGTGGTTGGTTATACACTATATATAATGTATGTGTGTGTGTGTGTGTGTGTGTATGTATATATGTATGTATGTGTCAGTAAGGAGTCATAAGAATAAAGTGGTTTTCCTCCACGATAGTGTTGTAAAATATACAAAAACATTTACCATTTCCGCCGTTCCGAAGGGAAACTATGTATGTGTGTGTCGGTTAGGGGTCATAAGGCTGAAGGGGTTTTCCTCCACGACACTGTTGTAAAAGATACAATAACATTTTCCGTTTCCGCCGTTTCGTTTATCAGAACCACTATCAGAAGGAAATTCTAACCGTTTCGCGGGTGTGCTATGTGTGGAGACACTATGAAGTTGTACCACGCGATTTCTTCATTATGACCGAGTACCGCGACTTTTCACCCATATTGGTGTTCAATTGTTATGATGGATGATAATGATGATGATGACGACGATGATCATGATGATGATGGATCGGTAGTAGAATGAGAAGCAAGGGAAATTCCACCACAAATTCAATGTAGCGAAACTAGGATTTGATGCCCGGTATCCAGAGGTGAAAGATGAGCTAATTTACTCATACGCCAATAGTCGCTGCCATACTATGAAGGCAATAGAAAGAAACATACATTTTGTACCGAAACCTGATCATTTTGTGGAAGATTTGGAATATTATCTACACTGGCTCTAAAAATATTTTGACAGTAGTCACCTTATCCATGTTCAACATGCTCTGATATTGTTGGAACCATAAAATATTACGCCAGAAAGAATTTAAAATTATTACAGCCAATAAATACTCATACACTGCAAAATGCGTTTTTTTCTGCCGATACTTAATGCTAAATTTGCGTTAGTACTTCCAATGATGGAAATTGCATATCAAATAAAAATACGGACAGACTTTTTTCTGTAATTTTTGTCAACAAACTATTGTACGAAAATAATGAGATGTACCTGTTCCCAGAGGCTTGCGCCACTCGGTCTTTCGGTCTCGTGTCGCAACACTTTTAACTCGCAAAATAAAATGTCACTTTTACCATTCGTACCATAAATAACTAATTTCGACCTTTGTAGTGAAAACTTAAATTTGCGACCGATAAATTCTCCACAATGTATGGTTAAAGATGTGTGCAGACCAAAAGATATTCGTTAAAATGTTAGAAGTGTCGGAGGCGCCACACTACGCTAGTAGTTCCATATTTCAATATTATTAGAAGACTCCTATTTCAGACGAGCTTACGCCCCCTTAGGTAAATTAATCCGGTCCTCAGATGAATGATTGGTTATAGTGACAGTAAAAGTATAGCCTACTTTTTATACCTGATTATACACGATTATTTTGATACCTTTGTCCCTGATACCTTCTATACCTGATTATTTTCAAATATTACTAACGTACCGCTTCCTACAATAATTTTTTGCTACTTATTATGAAGCACAAAATTCAACTGAAAAATTATTTCCACAAAATTATCTAAATCGTCAGTCATAGTGGAGTCGATTTTGGCAGACATTTTGGTCGGCCAGCGCCGGACGTTTTGGTCCAATGTGCCGGATTTGTTCAAACACATACTGGCAAACGGAAATGGTTAACGTGAACCAAGACGACCTATTCCGACGGCGTCCGATAACACTGGCTGTCGGCCTAAGATGTTTCGTTTGGTTTGGTCGGTTCGATGCCCCCGAAATCTGTTGGGAAGTCACGGCAATCTGAAATAGTTCGTACATATAGAAGGTCTTAAGCGTGCTTCTCGCAAAAATTACAGAAAATAAAATTTGGAATTATGGGAAAATTTGAATGATTTCGGGTGCTCTCCTGATGAACTAATTCGTACACTTTTGCTACTGGACGACTGCGAGCGAAATCGCCCCACTTACTTCATCTGAAGAACACCCAAATGGTGCACCTAAAATCGTCCGAATATTCCCATCATTCCACGGCTCATTATTTGAATCATTTGCCAGAAACACACTCGAGAGCTGCGACATGTATTGAAGATTGTCTTGGTTTTGTAGTTGGGTTAGACCTTCCTACCGATGACGGCGAATGGATCCGACACAACAAAACAAAATATATCTTCCGACAGCCCATGTTTTCAAATGGCGTTGGAAGATGTTCAGGTTCACTATGACTGAACTCCAATTTAGAAATTGTGGGAATTCCGATGCGGTATTGTTGACGTTCTTATGAGTAGAAATAAAAGAGGTCATCTTCGTCAACATACTATATGAATATACGTATATATATATATATATATATATATATATATATATATATATATATATATATATATATATATATATATTGTAACCCTTGTGACGTAAGGGGGGGTGCGCGCGAGCGGCGAAATGGCGTCCGCCGTCCGCGTCGCGGGGCCGTCCGTCGACAAGGTACACTAATTTCTTTTGGAGACCTCCAGGGACGGAAGTCGGGGACCGGGAGGGGCGGAGTTCTTTTCCTGGTTGCCCCCACGCATCCGAAATGAAAAACCAAAGTACAAGATTTTTGTAAAACAGAAAACAGAACGTCTTTTAATTGGCAATAGCACCTACAAAAGATCACCATCCGTGAACGACGAGAGGCCTCTCTGTCTAACAACACACAAATTGTAACCCATCAAACACAAAACAAACAAACTTAATTCTATTTACAAAACTCATTACTACAGTTCCGTAGTCGCGGCTCATTGGCCTCTCTCCGCTACCTCAGCACAACAATGTCAAAACAACAAAAAAAAACTAACAAAATTCAGTCCTATTTACAGAATTCACTACTACAGTTTCGCAGTCGCGGCTCATCCAGTCCTCTCTCCGCGCCCTCAACACAACAATGTCAAACAACCTTTAACCCATAACACGGTATATCCGTCGGGTACTTATCGTATCGGGAACGCTGCCGTGCCGCCTTCCACAGTCCGTCGATCGCCACCGTGTCCTCGGAAAGGCCGTGCGCTAGCAAGCGCTGCCTGGGCGCCGCTCCAACGGACGCCCCATAATGCCCCCACTCGGCGGTTTGCCCCAACTCGCCGGCCGTAACACTTCAAGAACTCTTCTTCACCTCTCCGTCTGTTCCCTTTTCACTATCTCGCGACACTCTTCGAGACACCTCACTACCGTGCAAGCCCAATGCTCTAACGTCCCTCTTCTCTCTGCCTCCACTTTCCACCGCTTACTACCTGCCGCTCTCCCTGGCAGCGACTTTTTTCCCGACACTCCTCGGTGCACTCTCCCGGTGCCCTCCCTCCTACTCCATTCCCCTCCTTTCCCCTCACTGCTTCCCCGCTTTCTTTCACCCCTCTCACCCCGTCGGTCACCGCCGACAACTCCGCCTGGGGGAGGGGAGGGGCGTGCGAGAACCACGAAACGGCGTCTTCCACAGGCGCGGGGCTTCCAAAGTCATGCGTTCATGAATGTGGGGCCTGCCCATACCTGGGGCTGGCGTCACGTCACAAAACATTCGTAGAATATTTTCTGCCCGAAAATATTCTTCAATAGAAGGGTTAACGGAACCATTTCTTCGCCAGATTACTCTTCTTTTCTTCACAATGTAATTTCTTCGTTTGCTTCACAATCAGTAAACTGTTCTACTCCCTTTTCACCATCTTTGCCATCGTTTTCATCATCTTCGTCGCAGATTGTTAATTCTATTTCATCTACTAGATCCGTCTCCTCCACTTCTGCTTCCATGTCAAAAAATGTCGTATTCTCCTCTTCTTTTACTTAACTTTTTTTCTTCTAATTCTTCTCTTACCCCATACTCTTCTTCTTCTTCTCCTTCTACTTCTTATTTTTCTTCTTGTACTATCTGCTACTCCATTCCAATCAACATTCCATTCTTACAAATGTTTCTTAGAACACGCCGGATGTTGTGTGGATGCTTGTGGGTTTGTGGCCGGGCCACGAACGTCACATTGCCCCCTTCTTCCCCTTTCAAGATTTTTCTTGGGAAAATCTTATGCTGGTCGTAGGTTGTAGAAGTTGTAGTTACCTACATGCTCACCGTCGCTGTCTAACAATCGGGCGACATTGGGTGCTACAATCTGCTGCACCTCATACGGTCCTTCGAATAACTTGTAGAATTTTGCGAACATCCTGAGGCGAGGATCAGATACTTTCGGTGTCCGCAAATACACCTGCTGTCCTACAGTAAACTGATAAACTTCCCTTTTGCATTTTGTCTTTCTTTCTTCATGAGCTCTTGTCAGCCTCCGGAGAACCTGCTCTTCAGTGACCATCGGTCGCTCGCCCGTGACCTCTTCTCGGTCGAGCATCTCCAGGGTGTGGGGTGGTTTAGCCCCGAAGTGCACCTCCCACGGCGTGGCGCCGATGCGCTCGTGGTGTATTCGGTTGATCCACACATTGATGTATGGGATTAACAAGCTCCATTCATGGTGCCGCTCGTGACAGTAAGTGCGGAATAGACGAGATAGTTCCTTCATCGTTCGTTCCGATGGATTCGACTGAGGGTGGCGAATGCTTGAGTATATTATAGTGACGCCTCGTTCTAGTAACGCCTGCCGGTAGTGATTGCTTGTGAACTGTGTGCCGTGGTCACTCAGTACCTTCTGGTACATTCCCGCTATCTCGAAATGTGCTAGCAATTGGCGCAGGCAGTTGGCAGCATTAGTTTTATTAAGGGATAGACCCGTGTAAATTTTGAAAAGGCATCAACCATTACCAGCAAGTACTTGTTTCCGTTGGTTGTTCTTGGCAGCGGTCCATAAATGTCAATGGCCAGTAATTCATTCCGCCGACTTGGTATTACTGCGTGCATTTCGCCTGCGTATTTGCGATTAGGATGTTTCGTCGTCAAACACGTCTGGCATTGCCCGATGATGCGACGCACGTCGCGCGCCATCCCCTTCCAATAGCATAGTTCGCGGATATGAATTAATATTTTCCGTGGCCCGTAATGCGCATTTTTGCAGTGGACGTATTGCACTAACTCTTGTACTTTCCCTCTCGGCACCCAAATGCGATATACTGGTGGTTGATGGTGCACCCTAATGGTTACGAGGCCTTGAACTAAACGCCATCGGTCCGGATCTTGATCGTGTCTATTTCTTAAGGGCGAATCATCACCTCTCCCCTCTTTAATTCTTTTTACTTCAAGAATGTCGTCATCTTGCTCTTGCCACAGCACCATGTTGTCCCAGCCCCACTCGAGTTGTTCGGGAATATTTAGCTCGATCGGAGCTATTACGATGTCTCTTGACGCCCTGCTGTGCATATCATCTCCTTGACCTACACGACTTAATAAATCAGGAAGTCTGTTTTCTCTTCCGGGGCAATATTGCAAGGTGAAACTAAATTGTTGCATCCACACTATCCACCGTTTTAATCGGTCGTTCTCCGTGTGACACTTATTCAGAAACGTTAGGGACTTATGGTCGGTTCTGATTACGAACGTACGGCCCGTCAAATATTGTCTTAGCTTCATGATCGCCCATACAATCCCGTAAGCTTCTTTCTCTGTGACCGAGTAATTCAGCTGTGCCTTCTTCAACGATTTACTCACTAATTGTATTATCTTGGGTTGCCCGTCGTACTCTTGATAAAGAATGGCTCCGATCCCATAAGCACTACTGTCTGTTTGTAATATCATTTCCTTGCTAAAATCGGGGTGAGCAATGACACATGTTTCACGGAACATCTTCTTGATTGTCCTGAAAGTGAGATCATGATCTTCGCTCCATGTCCACTTGTGATTTTTTTTCAAGAGCTCGTATAGAGGGGCCACGATCACCGCGTAATTCGGGCAGAACCGATTGTAATAGTTAAACATTCCCAACATGCTTCGGAGCTGTCGAACACTACGTGGCGCGGGTATTTTCTCTATTTCCTTTAACTTTTCCTCCTTCATGCAAATTCCGTCTTTTGAGATCTCATATCCCAGAAAATCAAATTTATCTACACAAAATTCTGTTTTGTCTAAGTTTAATGTCAAATTGTTATCAATTAATGCTTGAAAAATAAACTCAAGATCGTTCAAGTGCTCTTCGAACGTCCGGGACTTAATAATCATGTCGTCGACATATAATGTCGCGCGCTCTTCCAAAATTGGCTGCAAAATTCTGTCGAAGCATTGCAGTAGTGCTGCGCCGCTATTTTTCAAGCCGAAAGGTACTCGGGTGAACACATAGGTGATTCCCTGAAACGTGAATCCCGTATACTGTTGATCTGACCAGGCGATTTGCATTTGCCAGTACGCGTGGCGAAAATCGGTATTAGTAAACCATGCGCAACCGCCGAAATTTAAGAGCATCTCACTAATTCTGGGCGGCACGTCGCGGTAATGTACCGTTACATCGTTCAGCCTTCGCGCGTCCAAACACAATCGTACGCTGCCGTCTTTCTTTTTAACTACCAGAATAGGATTTGTGTATGCTGTGGCCGCCTTCCTTATAATCCCGTCGGCCAACATCTGCTGAATCAATGTCCGTACCTTATCTTTATACGCAATTGGAATGGGGTAGTTTTTCGCTTTGAATGGCGTCGCATCTGTTACCTCAATTCGAAATTGATACTCTTTAACGGGCTTGTCTCCCTTTTCAAACACGGTCTTGACTCTTGTTAACATTTGAAGCAACGTGCGTTTCTGATCAACGGTAATATTACTCCTCTCATTTACTTTCTCCCTTAATCTCATCACTATTTCTTCCTCTCCCACTACACCCATTTCCATTTCCTCCAATTGTCTTTCCTCTTCCTCATCCTCGACCTCTTCCTCCTCCTCTTCTACCTCTTCCTTCGCCCATACATTTTTACCGTTGATGTCAACTCGCCGCCTTTCCATGTCTACCATCACCCCATGCTCTTCCAAAAAATCTACGCCCAGTATAACAGGATATATCAATTTCTTCACCACCAAACAGATCACGTCATAGTTTCTATCGCCAATTTTCATCTCCACCATCACCTGCTTCGTGATCGGATGCGATTTCTTTGCCCATGCATCTACTACGTTCGTATTACTCATTGGTAGTACCAATACCTCGACATTTTCCTTTACTAATTCTTCATAGGTTTCCTCCGCTATCACCGATTTCACCGATCCAGTATCGATCAGCGCTTGACTTACTATTTGCCCACATTTTATCTGAATTGCGGGACATTTCGCTGTTCTTGCCACGACCTCTTTTGTAGTTTGACTTTCTTCCGTTTCTTCTACCATACTCGTAATCACAGGGATCGCCTTTTCGTTATATTTTAGGTTCGACCTGGGATCCCGTTTCAAATCGAACTTCCATTGTTTCCCGAACCTGTCGCGCCCGGCGCCCCGCGATTTCTTCCTGCCTCCGGCGACCGCCCTCGGAGCGCGCCGCACGATCCGGTGTCCGTTTCATGCGACCTTGAGCTGACGCGCTGCCTCTCGTCTCGCGTCGGCGTGGCTTCGCGGCCGCTGCCCTACCAACCTTCGCCTCGTTTCGGATCGCGATTTCCGCCCCTTTCAGTCTTCGCGCTGCCTGTTTGCTGTTTTCCCTTCATGCTGCTTTCTTCAACTACATGAATAGCATTAATATTTGTACTGCTGGGCTTTGCATTCTTGCTAGTATTCTCGAACGTGAGATCGTAATTTCCTAATAATATCTGGAAGCGTTCGACTGTTCTAGCTTCCACGCTTCTTAACAAATTCTGTATGCTGAGCGGGAAATGTCGCGTTAGAATGCAAATAATTTCTTCGTCGGATACCGGCGGAGAACATAATTTTAACGCCGCGATCTTTCGGGCTGCATAGTCGCGCATTGTGCCACATGAATTTCGATAATATGAGCTCATTAATGAAATCTTGAAATTCATCTGCTGTTCTTTT